>CM068367.1:770710892-770751121 GCA_034769895.1 Magicicada septendecula
TAATACGAGGTTGACAATTAAGTTTGCATACTCGCCACCATTTAGCACTGACAACAGCACTATACAAGCAGCTCTGTAAGATTTCATAACCTTGATATTTCAGTGTCTCACAGCAGTGTTCATGTCAACATGTGGCGGATTTGTGCTGAGTGGTGTGCATTGTTGTTTGTGCTTGTGTGTGTGTGTGTGTGCACTGTTGTGAAAATGTCCGAGCTAGAATTAGAGCAATGAACAAACATCAAATTTCTGGTGAAACTAGGCAAGAGTGGACGTGAAATATGGGAAACGTTAGTACATGTGTACGGTCATAAATGCCATGAAGAAAACAGCAGAGTACAAATGGATTAAACGGTTTTCTAAGGGGAGGGAACAAGTGACTGATGAAGAAAGGGTAGGGTGGCCATTATACAAGCCGGTACCAATTTGAAAGCTTGACCTTGAAACAGTTCCGACAGACAGGGTAAGGAAGGACGGGTTGTAGGCAGTTGGAACTGAAAACAGCTGTCAACGGCTTGCAAATGAGTGGATTTGTTTTACTTCAATGTACGGCTACGTTCGAAGTACAATAACTTTGTTAAATGACTAATAAATGCATAAAAGTTAAAAACAAAACTTGTAAAGAATTTAATTCTGAGAAAAATGGTGTAAATAAAGTCAATAAAAATCAACAAAAAATTCCAATTGTTTCCAATTTTCCAAAATTTGTTTTTAGGCAAAGATTTTTCTGTTTTACGTCGGATATCATGAAACTTATGGGAGATACAGTTCTGCGACCTGTTTTATTCGATTTTTCAGGTCAAAAACCATAAGAAACAGCAGAATTCGCCCCTTCCCAGAATTTCAGAAAGTCTTCATTTACCCGGGGGAAACGAAACCCGGGCGAAATCTTTCGCTAGCTGTAACTCGCTAACGAAGCATTTCCGGACCCATGTTTATATGAACTGTTTTTCTTATTTTTTGATGTAGATTCATCTCCCGAAGTATTTCTGTTTCTTCGTGAATCACCCTGTATATATATTTATATAAACTGCAGAAGTGTGTCTGCAGTTTGGTTATTAATTTCCCAAGATGACTGCACCACCAATCATAAAAATAGTGTTACAATGTAAGTGAAAGATAAAATTACCTTTGCTTCCACCACTGAATTCTGGTATGATTGATGTGCTAGGATCTTCTTCTAACGCTCATACATATTGAATGAGTTATTCATTTTCAACCTAATGAAAATAGGGTAATGTAGATTCAAAAAATGGCATGTGGCAGAGGCCTAGCTTCTAGTCTTAAACCTTTACTTCCTTTATTCTTTTTATTACCATGCATTTCCTGACATACATTGATCACAACTGACTTTCCTGAAAGTTAATTTAAATCATACATTATATAGGTATTTTGGTCATACATGGTGGCTCAGATGCATGAACAATGTTATAACAAATAAGATGCTTGACAACTGCACATCTATTTGTCAAGTGCTATCTCTGAGCAAAATTCCTGTACCTGTACACTGCAATTCAGTTTCTTCACACATTATGGGTAAGATCCCAAATTTATTCTGTAGTTTCTAACAGAAATGGCATGTGTTCCAGCTCTGGGTTGTTTTATACTGAGAACATAAGTTTTCTTTATGCTCTAAAAATAGAATTCATGTGTGTGTGTGTGTGTGTGTGTGTGTGTGTGTGTTTACACAGAACTTTATTTTACTTTATTGTTTGATTACTTTTTGATATCAAAATAATAATAGATTACCTAGGATCGGATCGTGCCAATCTTTTTACATACTCAGCTGTTCTATTCCTAACAGTCTTCTGCCGACATACCAAAACTAAACTGAGCAGTGCTCCTACAAATATTGAAGCCAATACGCCAATAGCTACAGCCACAATTGGTTCCATTGTAATGTCTTGTTGAGTTGAAGAAAATCTGAAAAGTAGAAAAACAATATTATTAGAATTAGTAATATTAAACTTGCAAAGTTTTGTAAGTTAAAAATAATAATGCATTACACCCTTGTATTATGTTTATTGATACTGCTTCTCAGTGACGGACAAAAGCTTACCAAGGCTCGGAGTGGCCTTTCATTTTGAGCCTCTTTGTTCTTTTTACCATGCAGATAAAAAATACGTTAATAGTTTTCTAGTTATATGAATATAAATATTTTACTCATTATTTATAAGTTTTACCAAAAAAAGAAGTCCAAAATGAGAAAAACCAAAGTTTTATTCACTTACAATTAACACAACTACAAATTACAATGTTCTTGTGCCTTTACTTTCCAGAATTTACTGCAGTCAAAGATGATGCAGTTTTTCTTTCTACATACAAAATGGTCCACATTTTTTAGATTTTTCTCACTCGTCGTTTATCTAAGGTGTTTTATTAATTTAAGGTTTGAGAAACTTCTTTGACATGAGGCAAGATACGCAAACTGTTAAAACGTACTGTAGAATGAGACGATAGGTTGGGAATGGGTTGAATGAAGTTCCACTGACAACAAACTGAAGAACTTCTCTGGTTGCACATGTAACTGTTGATTCAGCCTTTTATAAAGAACTCTTCCACAAGCACACTCAGGACAGTACCTACAGTTTTACCTGTTTCTGTAAGTTTGTTTTATAGGTCTTAATACACATTTTATCAGGTTACCTCTAATTCAATGAGAATATTTTGAGGACAAATTCAGAATTGTTTCTTTGTTAGAAGTACCCATTCTGGCATTAAAATTGTCAGTTATAGGCCAAAAAATTGAGATAAATGGTTTTAGTAAAACATTGTTGAAACTATATGGGCCCTCCTCCCATTGAAGGGATCCAGGATGGAGTAACTCTGGTGTCTCATCTTTGTCTGCCACTACTGCCTCTCTCCTAATAATAGGAATACTGAGAAATCAAATTCCCTATTCTTTGAACTTCTCAGTTAAATAACTTTTCTTACCTTTTTCAGTTAGTGTGTCCATCATGCCTGGCTTTTAAAGTATCCCCTCATTCCTGGCAGAATAACTCTCGCTTGGACTAAATCTTTATATAATAAAACCTACATATTAAATAGCTCATCAATACGTGGTCTTATTAACAATTTGGTGTAAACACGTACAAAACTATGCATACTTTCATATGTATAATTCAAATTTTTAGTTCCACAAATGGGCAACAAGGACTATTTAAGAGGGGGCCAACTGCCCCCCAAAATTTTGAATGCATGAAATAATAAAAGTGTAAGTACCAGTACATAACAAAATATTCCATAATTACAAATTCTGAAAGAAATAATCTCGGTCAACTCAATTTTATAATTAATTGTATATGTGCTATATGACAATATAGTTTTCCATTCTCATTAATTTTTCTCGTTCATGTAAACTGTAACGTTGTATTGTTTTTCTGATTCCTCAATAAATACATTTGCGTTAACACACGCTTATGTAGGCCTAATATGGGGAATTTGTTACACATAAGTAATAGTACTTTCAATGTGATCAAATCTTATTAAAACATACTTGATTACATATATAATATGTCAAGGTCGTTCACGTATAATGAGTTTTATTCCTCTTCAATGCGTCAAGAAAAATCTCCCCCCCCTTTTAGAGGAAATTTATATACGCTCCTGGTCCACAGTAACTAACGCAGATCCTTTATAATTACAATCTACCATTTATGGTTCGTAGGAATATCTTACATTTCATATATAAAAATAATAATCATTTAGGTAATTTACTCTAATAATGACTGGAAGAAAACGTAAAATTAAGTTTTTGGCGCATTCACAAACCAGCCTTAAACTATGACATTGGTTAGTGGGTCAGAAATATTCACATTCAACTGCAATTCAATTCTGTTATCTAGAATAATGTCCCAATGCAGAAACAATGAACTACTGTATCGTTTAAAGTGATATGAATTCAAATAATCAAATGTTTACAAAAATGTTTGCGCAATACCATAAAACACTGTAACCTCTGTACACTGTCATACACAATTTGTTACATTGTAAAGTGACACATTGTGTTTGTCAGATCAGACACCATAATGGTGAATTTCACGCAATAAAAGAAGTTATGTCGTTTTCAGTAGTTAATTATAAAACAAAAACTGACAACAAACGCACTACTTACATAAGAGCCGTTTCTAACAATACATTGCTAAAAACTTGAAAACTTCCGACTACGCCACTACTACCGTATTATACTTTAAGTTTCTAAATATAGGCTACACTAAATACTTGACACATCAATAAATTAACAAACAACTCATTTTGACATTTCATCAACACAGTCCCGTCGTCACCTGTTGATTTACTAAAGGAGCCGCCTACCAGTCTGACCAAATAAAAACAAGTTTTTTCTCCGCTAGTAGGTAATAATGAAGTATGGTCGTGTACAGGGTAAAATTTCTGTACCTCACTGCAGCAGATGGATATTAAATAATATTTGGAGTGAGTTCACATTCACATAACGCTTTATAGGTTTCTATAACGTAACCTAAATTTCACACGTCACGACGAAGCACGTGCTTTCTCATATATCTGCTAACTTCCGAAAATTTACATAGGTTTTTGTGTTCCTTGTTCGACTTGGACTTGAATAACACAAATGAAAAATGAATCATCACAGAAATGTGTTTGAGAATACCCAAGTGACAATAGTGGACAACTGTTCTCTTTCTGGGTCATATCTATGAAATTAAGAAATTGTCTACTAATTGAGAGAAGCATGAGAAAACTGCGAATAACGTAGTAGTAGTAGAATAATATTTAGTACCCATACAATGCGTAGTTACGGAAAAATCATTAAGCACGTAACAAACCGGAAAAAATTACATGAATTTATTCAAATAGTGTTGGAAATCTCATGCTTTGAATGGCTTTGCATACCTAAATGAGAAATGCAACACCGCCTATAGTTTAAATAGACCATTTAACATAATTATATACTCCAAACGGTTGCATATGATTATCGTACCATGTATTATCACATGGGATGTATCAGTATCAGTTTTCTAATCACGCCATGTTATTACCACTACCACATCCACGCGTGCGCGCATGCACAGAGCATCTAAACAAAGTTGAACATCAGATCAAATTATCCATTTCCTTAAACTGCAGCAGATTAGAGTTAAACGAAAATAAATAGTCTACATAGAAAGAAACTAATAACTACTTGCAAGAAGGTAGATGGGAGATAGAGGGAGAATGGCCATGCCACCACTAGAAAGTTTTCTATAAAACAAATCTAAAGTACAAAAATGTAGGCCTCTTGTTTTGTACTTTCTATTAATGTGTCGATGGCATGCAATATCAAGTATGTTTTGTATTGAACCACTGTTCTGAGGCAATTTGGAAAGTTGGAAAAACCGGAAATTGTGTAGCTGCGAATTGCAACAGGTTTGTCATCAATTCCCATAAAAAATGTTATCCTGCACCACAGGCACCACCAGTGCCCAATTATTGGTGGAGGGAGGGAGGAACATTATGGAAATATTGAATATTTGATGTATGGTAAAATTTCTGAAAGACTAGGGACATTCTTTTCTATTTGTATAAGTTTTACTCTTCTAATATTACTAATGTAACTGGTATAATATTGTAGTTATATATAATTTATTTTTACATTGTCAGGTAATTTTGTCAGGTATTAATTAAGTAGGTGTAGAAATTAAGTTGACTGAAATAGACAAATCCAATATTTATTTACAGTAAATATTGAACTTAACTTTGGTAACTTTCCTGTTAACTACAAGAAACTATTGAAAAGTTCAACAATTCAAAATATTCTTAGCATCGCTTAATGACAAAAAGCTCCCACCATATTTCTCCTAACATCAACATTAGGAATAAATAATTTAATACTCTGGCCATCTTCTTATTTTCAATGTTGTCCAATTCCTTTTTGTAGACAAACATAGGGTTACATGGTTAAGCCTTGTCTGGGGCGTAGTTGGACCTAAGGAAAGTCTTTAGTTTTCGAAAAGTACTGAAGCTTCTTTCTGCCTCACAACTAGATCTGAGAACACAAACAAAAGTTTCTACATTTCTGGAAAGATCTCTGAACCCTTTAGTCATCGAGATCAAGGCTACCCTCCAATCTTGTAAACATGTCACCTTGTATCTTTGTAGAAAAAGTTAAAATGATGATGTGCCAATTCTGCTTTGAATGATGATGTACCAATTTCTGTATAAGGGGGTTATGCTTCACATCCTCCCTTTTGCAAAAGAATGTTTTCTAACAAAAACTGTTCCTTCACACCAGGCTGATTCAAAATTCGATTTTGAAGCCCTGCAACAGCTGCGTCTATGACTTCCAAATACTCTTGCCTACAGTATTCTCCACATGATTGACAATATACATGTAAGTCAGTTGTTCCACCGTTTCTTTTTGGAACTTTATTTTGTCTCAAAAGTTTCAACTCTTCCAAATCAAACTCAGAAATCTTATCATTGCATTATTTAAATATGGATGAAAACTTTTTATTTGCCCTCAGGACATTCAGTCCATCAAAGATATGTTCAACTGGCTTGTAAAGTCCTGCTACAGTTCTGTTATTTGCCTGGAAACAGTTGTTTAAAATTTCTAGAAGTTCAATTACATCTCATCCCGTGATCAACCAAGATATGCTGCTCTATTCTCATATTCTCAAATACACTAAGTAGAAAAACTACTGCCACCATTTCTTTGTTCTCCTAGTTCAGTCAGTATTATAATTACCAATTCATAACTGTTCAAAATTTCCTTTATTTGTGACCCTCATCAAAGCCATATTGTGGGACACAGTGGCTTGATCTTGCAATGTTACCAATAAGACCCTCGACTACATTCTCTTGGATATGTATAAGTGCAGATTTTGCTTTAGTGTTTGAAAACAAAATTCATAATTGGTGGGCCCATTCCATAGCACTTTTTACTGTTCTAGAAGATTCACAGTTTCCTTTCATGACTAAATTACAGCAACAAGCACCACAGTGCACATAATCAGGAAAAGTCTGCTTCTGGATTATGTTGGCTTGTATGCCTTTATTGATGCCACAAGTCTGAACCACAAGTTATGCCAGCTTTATAGGAACCCATAAAACTTTCTTCAGGTTCCAGATTATCATCACACCAATGAACACAAATACTCTCTTATTCATGTCCTGAAATACCTTGTACACCATCACAAATAACTGAATAAATTAAAGGATTTGTTAGTGCACATTTTTAGTGATAGTAGCAACTATTAGGATCTGGTTGATTTCATTTTGTAGGGCAGGCTGTGTATATAATCCTGTTCTCTTTGGAAGGACTGCCTAAGAGATGGCACTGCAAACTTTCAGCAAGTCATGAAGTTTCCTTCAAAATTTGTATGACCTCTAATAACCAGTCCCTGTCTAATGATATATTTAAGAGTACTAGTAATAACTGTTAATACTCTAAAGCTACCTTTTGCTCCTCAGTTTTAATTTTTGAAAATTGTCTTTCATTAAGGACTTTTTGTTGAGCATGGCTAAATACAGTTTGGGCATGAGCATCACTTTTTTCAATTGTTTAAAACCTTTCAATTGCCTTTATCCAGTTTTTGAATCCTTTCCCACTACAAGCTTTGAAATGTTTTACCTTGACATAACTGAACATATTTTGTACAGTAAAAACAGCTTACCCTAACAATCCAGAAACACGCAGCCCCAGAAATTTTGTGTACTAATTTTTTTAATCTGCCGCCAAGATATCCAGCCAACATTTGATGTCATCAATGAGGATTTGAAGCCCTAGGTTATCAACCAACTTTTGTCCTGGTAATAAGATACCATCCCTGACCAGATTAGCTCCGTAGGTGTACTGGCCTCACTTCAGTTGACAACAAAAGGTTGCCCAAAAGTTCCGAAGTGTGAACTCTCCTGAAGGGGAAACCTCTTAAGTACGTGGAGCCTTCCCTCTGCAATTGTTAGGCCCATGTTGGCAGGTTCCTGGTTCAGGGTCAACAGTCTGATAGACATATTGAAAAGTCAGCACACCATTCTAACATGATTCAATGATGATTGGTCGGAATGACCACCGTCCACAAGGGGGGGGGGGCTCAGTTCCTCACTGACACAGCAGATCCAGATGATCTTGCTCTCATTTTTTAATTGGTTGAGAGCCTTTTCATCCCATGTTATCGATCAATTTTGAGTATAATCCCAAATGTACCCAGCAGGAGATAAAAGGCTTCATTAGATAGCACAATACAAGGGTAGGGTGACAAGTCCCAGGTCTGACTAAAAACTCAACAATTTTTGGATTTATTTGAATTTATTTCTCAACATAACTTCCATTTAGCTCAATATACTTTTTGCAATGATGTTATAAAGTTGTTGTGCCAGACTGATAAGCAATTTGTCGATGTCTTCAAAGTAGCCATTTACAGCATCTGTGACTTGATTGTCATCAGTAAATCTTTTCCACTGAGCCATTTTTTAAAGTGTAGACATTTGTTTCTTTACTTTGTTGTTTAAAAGGCACAGTAGGTTTGCATAGTACTCTCCACTACTTGCAGAGGCAGATTTACATTGTGAGGGGCCCTGTGCGCTGAGCATTTTGGGGGCCCCTAGTCAAAAACGAAAAACTAAATATGTCACAACAAATTTACAGTACAATTGTTCAGTTTTATTTATAGTCTGTGAAAATAAGAACTGTAGAAAAATAAAAGTATTTTCTTGGCCTATATATAAGATTGTACAAAAATAATTAAAGATTGTAAAAAAAGGATCTAAGGCACTTAATTTAAATCGAAGTAATAGATTCAAATAATACACAAGGCTTTAGACACACAGTTTACTGAATTATCAAATTGTTTATTCTAAAACACAAATCTCAAACTTTAACAATTTTAAACAAGTGTTTTATTTGATTTTTACCCTAAGTTAAATGAACTTTTTTCTAGCTTTATTTCTTACAAAATTGTCTATCAATTTGTCATAATTTATTTCTTTCAAAGCCTCATTTTTTATATATAAAATTGCTAAGCTACTTAAGTGTTCTTGGCTTAAAGATGATCTAAAAAATGTTTTTACTCTTTTCAAAGCACTGAAGGAACGTTCTCCTGACGCATTTGAAATCGGAAGTGTCATGAAGATCTGTAGAATAGTTTTGACATTAGGAAACGTTGCACTTAAACCATTATTTATAATTCTGTATAAATCTACAGGTTATTTAAACCATTTTGGTTTAATTTCAGTCTCTTCTTCTTCCTTACTATCACTTGATAAGGACTTTTTCTTGGTGTTTGTTTCGTTTTTTTCTTCCTGTTGTTTCTTTTCCTTCATATCACACTTTGACTTTGACTTATCATCTTCTTTCACTAAATACAAAAAGTGACGAAGTTCGTCTTCAAAATAGTTTGCGTCTATATCATCATAGTACATTTCAGTTAGTTTCTCAATATCGGTAGATGCTGGGTCAGTATCACTGTTTTCATCAGAGTCAGGTAAGATACATTGAAATAAATCAAATATGTTTTTTAAGGCTTCTGATCTCCTCTGAAGTTGGACAACAAGCTGGTCGCATATACTGTTATAAGTTTCAACAATAAACTTCTGAGAGCCTTCCAACACTGTCATTGCTGGTGTCTTCATCAAAAAATGATTTTCTTTTTGAGACTCATTTTTTGTTGATCTCTTCATCTTCATTGACTGCTCCGTCAGTTAAAAGTAAAGCCTGTTTTTCTACATTTTTAAAGTCGTTTCTGACCTTAACAATAAATGGTGTGAGAGCACTTAATTGGTTTATAGCTGACACTACAGTTCCATGTTCGGCTTGCAGAGATTTGCTTACTCTATTAATTCGTTGCAGCAAGCGATTCCAAAAAATGGTTAAAACTGCATTATCGTATTTTTCAAAGTGATTAGCTAGTGATTTTGCTTCATGCCTCGTAGCTGGTTTTTCACCCGAATCTTCAGAAATTTTAAGAAGAGCATTCTTTATGTCATTGTAACTCTCTTTTAAAGCAACAACTGCATCCGCTCGAGCGGACCATCAAGTATCACAGATTTTTTTAACTGTTTTTCGTTTCTTAATACCCTCACTTTTACTTTCTAGAAGCTGCGTAAGGACTTGCCATCTGTGTGTTGATCCTGAAAAAAATGTGTAGATCTTCTGAACAAAATCAAAATACTGTATTGCACCTTGACAACATTCTGCAGCACTGTTCCTGACTAAATTTAGTGAATGGCTGGAGCACGGAACATAAAGAGCTGTAGGGCTATGTTCTTTTATCCTCGCTTGCAAGCCAGCGTATTGGCCAGCCATGTTAGCTGTTGTATCAAAGCTCTGCCCATGGCAATTTTTTATTTCTAATCCCAAATCTTCAATTTTCTGTAAAACGGTTAGTTCTAGATGCTCAGATTTGTGACATTTTATTGGTGTGAAGCATATAAAACGCTCAACTACCTCGCCTTTATTGTTTACATATCTTAAAATTACTGTAAGTTGATCTGTGTGACTTACGTCTGGTGTCGAATCTACTACAATAGAGAAATAAATACTGTATTTTCTTTCTTTAACAAAGCTGTTCTGAACTTGGTTTGCCATAAGAACTAAAAATTCGTCATAAGTTTGGTGGGATAAGTAATTAGTTCTGCCTGAACCACAGTGCTGATACTTATCTAAGTGATTTTTAAGAAATTCATCAAATTCTGCTAAGTATTCTAAGCACGTAAAAAAATTACTCTGTCTTTTTGATAACTCAGATTCTTTATGCCCTCTAAACGGAAGGCCTAACTTTGCTAATAGCCTAACAATTGCTACTACTCTGTGCAATATTTGTCTCCAATACATGCACTCTTTATCAATTTGTGTCGCCAAGTTAGTATCAATTCTGTTCTTTGAATTACTTCTCTTAATAAAAGTAAACATTGCCGTAGCATGCATTTTGGAACATTCATGTTCTTCCAGTAGCCTGCTAGCACATGCCCAGTTTGAAAAACCATCAACAAAGGAATTTTTATCTTTTTTTGGGTCTGGAAATAACTGGCACACATAACAATATGCACATTTTGAGGTTTCAGAGAATATTAACCATTCTCTTCGTTCTTTGGCTCCATTTTTTTTCACCCGATAAAAATGGCTCTCATTTAAATTTCTATAATATTGTTTTCCTTTATCCATGTATTGTTTTTTTACATTTTTTAAATTCCCAACACTTTTCGGTTTGTTTATAAGGTAATATTCAACCATATCTTGAGTTAGATGTCGTAGCCACAATGCTATATCTTGCGGGTGCGGGTATGGGATTGGCACATGTTCTACTGAGGTAGGGCATGCAACAAGAAAATCATTACCATCAGTCGCATTAGCGGCATTGTGTTCTGTAGGCCGAGTTTGATTTAAGCTAACTGGCTTTACACAAAGTAAATTATCATTCAATTGACTTTTGTCGATGTTGTAAATTAGTTCATGTTCATTACTTTTACTTTCGTTATTTTCTGAACCTTGCTTAGGCCTACCTGAAATATCTTCACACTCTTCACTAACCGTAATTTGCTCTATGGTAGTTTCTAGATGTAAAGACGAAGAAGGTGCCTTGTCATTATTGCCAGTTGCCTCGTCAGATGCCTTGTAATTTCTAGGTTTTAAAAACACAAACAAACTGTGTGCGATATTATTTTAAAAGATTGACAATCTGAAGGTAAGAAGTTTATTCTTACGGTATAATTTATCCTCTGGTGAGCTCTTTAAGCAGTGCAATATACAGAATTGCTAGCAATCAAATAATTAGAAAAACATGACTTACCGAAATCTCATGAATGGTTGTTCTTGACACACAGGCAGAAAAGACTGGTTGGAATAAAAGATAGGTTACATGAGATGGATTCTACCTGACAAAAATCCAGCCCGTGGATGTGTACACTACAGTTGTTGAAGCATGACAAAGGGTTCAGGCCCGATGCATGTATCGACTTTACAAAAGCCATAGTGCCAACCTCGGAAAATTAATAATTGACCGGTTCGATATTTGAAATATCGAACACTGGCCCCCGTTGACCACGATGGGTCAACAAACAAGTACACCAAGAGAACTGCACAAAATACATTACAAAAATTTTTTAGTGAACATGAACACACTCTGAAAAATTACCCTCCAACATAGGAGGGGGTCACACGCAAACACGAGAAAATTCAAAACATACAACAAAACATGCAATTAATTAGAAAAAAAAAATGCCGAATAACTCCGCCGCGGGTGCATCGACCAGGCAAGCAATCCGAAAGGTTCGGGTAGAGCAGACAAAAACCAAACAACATGCAATAAACAATTGCCCAGCCAAACACAACTTAAAATTCAGCAAATCAACTTAGTTAACATTCCGTAGTTCATTTATCAGATTCATAGAAATAATAATAGTAATATCGTAGTCTCAGTATTCTATATACACTTATCAATTAACAAAGAAAGAAACATATAGTCTATTAAAACCTTAAGGAAAAGAAATTTGTTTTCTATCAAATATAATTTTTGGTAATTTGTAATAAAGAAACTTAATCACTACTAGAAAAAATAATAACATACAAATATTCCCTTATATTTTTAGAATTTCAAAAATAACACTGAAAATATACTTATGTAAATTATAATCTTAATAACTTTGAACAAAAATCATTACTTGAAGTATGAGATCACTAACAACAGAATTTAGTTATTATGAAATAAAAATAAGTTTTATTAATACTCTGTCATTAACTAACTGAAACTTAATACACAACTTCTGAAAACAAGACAAACACAGTCAAGAAGCTATAGGCAACCTGTATAATTTAATAGCAGGTCGTTCAAAAGAACCTGCGGAAGTTTTAACTAAAACGCGACGAACAACCCTGTCGCTCCCTGGAAACACAGCTGAAACTCGGCCAAAAGGCCACATCAGGGGAGGAGAATTCTGTTCCTCCAAAACAACCAGGTCCCCAACCATTAAGTTTCTGGACTTAGACGACCACTTCGATCTGGCATGAAGTGCCGTCAAGTAGTCCAAACGCCACCTTTTCCAAAATGCTTGGAGCAAAGCGGCAATTTGTTTGTAATGGCGGACCGTCCCTTCATTTAATGAGACTTCAGCTTCCGGGGGCGCGGTAATGGAGCGGCCAACCAGAAAGTGACCCCAGGCGTTAGAGCCTGGCAATCACTTGGATCTGAAGATAGGGCAGTTAAAGGACGGGAATTTAAGATTGCTTCTATACATAACGATGAAAATTCCGCTACAGTCAACGACCTGGTCCCAATCATGCGTTTCATATGAAACTTGGCCAACTGGACAGCCTGTTCCCACAAGCCACCCTGATGAGGGGCAGACGGAGGGATAAATTTAAAATCAATATTGTTATCGACAGCAAAAGCTGTTATCTGAGCTGACATGTCAGGATTAGAAAGAACATTTCTTAGCTCCCATTTAAGTTCAGAGTGCGACCCCACAAAATTCCTGCCACAATCCGAATACAGTGTTTGAGGAGCTCTACGACGACTAATAAATCACCTCAACACATCAATAAACTGTGAAGTAGAAAGATCCATAGCTACTTCAAAGTGAACTGCTTTAGTGGCTAAGCAGATGAAAATACATAGGTAAGTTTTGACTATAGGCGCCTTCCGAACAGCGTAAGCCCGTACCAAAAAAGGGCCAGCATAATCCATGCCGGAAGAATAAAATGGAGGTGCCGGATTAACTCTAGGGATTGGCAGATCCCCCATTAATGGATTGGTGGGGCGAGGACGCGCCCTGAAACAAGGAAGACATTTCCAAATTATGGTTCTTATGACCTGACGTGCGGGCAAAATCCAATAATTTTGAGCCAGCTGAAATTGAACTTGCAAAGGACCAGCATGACCTAACCACACGAGTCTGATGAATTAGCAACCCGACTAGATGGTGATGCTTGGGCAGTAAAACCGGAAAACGATTTCTAGCTACCGTAGAGTTGGTCAAGCGACCGTGTACTCGAATGAGGCCAAAATCATCAATAAACGGGACCAGGCGCTGAATGTGGACCGGGAGCCGCTTACCTAAACGAACAGCCGCGAGCTCCTGTCCAAACACGCTGTGCTGAATGTAGCGTAAAATATAATTAACAGCTAACCTCTTCCAACCCACGGCTGTGGAAGGTTCAACCCCCGAAGACATAGCCCACCTTAAGATAACTGAGGTTACCCCCACCACTAAGGGCCACGAGGACAAGTGATCGAACAATTCCACCCGGGGCTCCTGAGTAAGAAACGCAGAGACCTTGGTCTCCAAGGCAACATCTTGCACGTCGTGATTCGGTCGATAATTAATAGGGGGCCAATGCACAGAATCAAGCTTTAGCCAATCTGGCCCTGACCACCACAATGTCGACGACTGGAGGCTGGTGATTGAAGTACCTCTAGAGGCCAAATCAGCGGGGTTAGAAACACCATGAACATGACGCCAAGACTTAGTATTGGTCCACTCGGTAATGGCAGCCACCCGATTAGCAATAAACGTTTTAAATTTAAAAGTAGGCATATTCAGCCAATCCAAAACAATCGTCGAATCTGTCCATAAGAAAATTTGACTCATTTGAAAACATGAAGAGAATAAGCCAACATAATGACAAACTACTTTGGTTAAAAGATAAGCTCCCAACAACTCCAAACGTGGGATTGATAAAGTTTTAAGAGGACACCAACGAAACCACCGGAGGACCAGAGTCAGTATAAATGGACAGGTAAAGGACTGCCCCGTAACCCAACTGGGAAGCATCACGGAAACCATGTAATATAACCTTTTCAATACCCCCACCTTTAGGGAGGAATGGCCGAGAAATAGTGATTAGCGAAAGATGATTCAGAGAGGGCAGGAATTGACTCCAATAATCATTTTAAGTCATCATTGAGAGGAGCATCCCATTCCAAGCCCTCAGCCCAGAGTTTTTGGAAAAAGGCCTTAGCCCTGAAAATCACTGGCGAAAGCCAACCACATGGGTCAAATAATTGTGCCATCTGGGATAACACGACACGTTTGGTGAATTGTACCTGAGCTTTACTGCAACAGGCCAAAGGAGGAAATGAGAAGCAATCGGTTGAATGGTCCCAACTTAAACCCAGAATATCCTTAGAAACGACGGAATCACTCTGAGCGGCTGATTCAGGCAGGCAGTCAGGTTGATTAGTACACCATTTTTTCAAATTGAAACCTCCTGACGATAACAACAGGATTAATTCCTGTTGTAATTTGCAAAGCTCTGGTTTTGAATCAGCACCAGCAGCAATATCATCAACAAAAATATTACGGCTAAGTACCGCCGCTCTCGCAGGAAAATTAACTGCCTCATCCTGAGCCAGCCGCTGCAAGGTTCGCAACGCCTGAAAGGGGGCGCAAGCCAGCCTGTAAGTAACGGTGTGCAAAGTGAAAACCCTTAGTGGGGCGGTAACCTCCTCACGCCATAAAATACATAGGTACGCCGAGTCATCAGGATGCATGGCAATTTGGCGATACATCTGTTCGATGTCACACGTGAAGACATGGCTAAAAAGCCGAAACAACATCAAAACATCGGACAGTAAGGTCTGCAACTTAGGGCCAACACATAACACGTCATTTAAGGAAATCCCGGAGGATGTCTTCATGTCAAACACCACTCTTATTTTTGAAGTATCGCCTCTAACCTTAAAGATACCATGACGTGGGATGAAATATTTTGGAAAATTGGGGTCAGACACCAGCGACATATGCCCCTGAGCAACATAATCACTTATAAATTGCACATACTGGCTCTTAAACTGATTGTTAGACGCAAATTTCTTTTCTAATGCGAAAAACTGAGACATAGCTCCCTTAAGGGAATTTCCCAAAGTGTGAGAAGAGTTTCTGAAAAACGGCAAGTGCACCTGGTAACGACCCGACGGCAACCAACCTGTTGACTCCATATAAAACTTTTCAGCAAAGTGATCCTCTTCAGATAACTGGTGGGGCAAAGCTGGAGGCTCTTCGACCTCCCAAAACCGATGAACTTGCTCAAGTAGGTTGGTTGTATCAGTTGATAATGTTGTGACTGAAGGATAAAAGTGGTGGAAATGACAGTGAAGCTGATGTGCAGACACCAGATCCAAAGGAAGGCCAGTAAGACCGCTAGCACAAGTCAATGCACAATTAAGTGAAATTGGGGCTCTACCCATAATTACAAACCCAAAACGTGTCCTAACTGCAACAGGCAAACCTGCACCCAAGGGAATAGTCTCTCCCAAAAGAATAGCCGCTACAATATAGGCTCCAAACAACGCATCTATTGGGGCTGCTACATCGAAGGTAGGGTCAGCTAACAGAAGGTCTTTCGTAGCCTGCTTAACTTCAGGCAACACCTGGAACCTAGGTGAGTCCGATAAGATCCTTGAAAGAATTGCAAAAGCATGGTTAGACGCCACAACCTCGCGTTATAAAGTTTCACTTTTAGCTTTGGTGGCAATATCAACTACCCCATTGACACTTATTGAAGCGTCAAAACAAGCGCACTTTACACAGTATTGTGCATCAAAACAAAGATGCACACGCTTCAGTGATGAAAGAAGCATGGGACGTGCCATCCAGGATGGCCCTAACTACGATATAACCACCATTGGGAGACGCCAAGACTGCTAGACATGTGGCTAACAGAACCCCTGAAGGATGGGGCAGAGACACGGTCAAAGTAGTGCTAGACAGATCAACTTGGTCAGCAAGCGATGACCCTGAAGCCTTGAGTTCAGCTGTTTCAGAAATCTGTGAATGAGACGGAGACGGACGGGCATTTTTGAAATGAAGTAAAGTGTGGTGGTACTTAGAGCCACACGTTTTGCACCTATTTTTGCACCATCCAGAATGTTTATGTTGGAGGCTTGAAAGACAACATTTTTTATTCTTGAGACTTTGAAATCGAGCCCTAGGGTCCTTACAAAGCCATGCCGGACACTTGAGAAGCACATGGGTCCGGGAATCGCAATGAAGGCAACGTGACTTAGATGAATCCCATTGCGTAACCTCCGGAGATAACGTGGACACAGCAAGAGGAGTAGCCTTAGAAAAGGAAACCTTCTGAGTTTTCTGGTGGTAGTGCTAGGAAGAGCAGGTAAAGCCGATTCCAAAGATGCCTGTTCTTTTTGTTCCGCCATGGCAGTTAAAAATGTCATAATTTCTTTTAGAGAAGGGAGATTTTCTTTGTCCGTAACAGACGCCTCAAAGCGTTCACGTAATGATAAATCCAGCCTTGACAATACAAAACACGCATATTGTAACACCACAAAGTGTTATATAACCTAGGCGTGTACCAAAAGAATAAATAAGTACATGGAAATAATATAAGTGAATAATTAATGATGAAAGTAGCAAAGAAGAGAAGGACCAACGAAGAAGAAAGAAGGAGGACCACAAGAAGCAGTAAGGAATACACTGCATGACACTACAACAAATACTATGACTGACTCTAACTAATGGACAAGCCAAGTTCACTATAAGCTGTCAAACAAGCCAGTCAATGACATAAATGTAAAATCACATGTTTATAAAAGTAATTAAAGAATGACAAGAATAATATAATATCAGCAACAGCATTTGGCTGAAAATAAATGAACCATGATCAGTAAATAACAATGGCTATGACTAAGACTAGCTATGGTCACAATGTAAAATTAAAACTTACATTACAATCCCAAATGTAATATTAAGAAGTAAGAATACTTGTAAGAGGAAACCTTATATGAATAAGTAACTTCCTCATTATACCAAATGTAACTAATGACCATTATTAAGGCATAAACCGATGCTAAAGGTATGCCTAGGCTATGCCTAAACAAACGATTGTCAGTGAATTAATAAGTAGAAAGGACTACTAGTGTACATAAAATCTACTGAGCAATCAATATAAATAAATGTAACAGTGAATATCACCACTCAATTATTGATGAGTAACATTAAGTTGAGTAGGATAAACAAAATGTAATTAGAAAGTAAGGATTATTCATAGTAATGTATCACCATAGTTAGGCTAAGATTTAATACTTGTATTCAATAAATAGATATTAAGTATAACGACGAATGTGTCAGTGTTCCGACAAAGACGTTTAAAAGAAAACGCGATGTGAAACACTAAATATAAATAGATAGGTAATAATCGTATTTGGCGTCACTAGCAGAAGACAGTGCGAAACCATGTTTCTGAACATTATTTATTAGCAATGTCAGAGAAAGTGCGATTAAAACCAGTGTTAAGTCATATCAAATTAAAGCTCATAAACTACTCTTTAATTTGATAGTAATAAATTCGCGATCGCAACTGTAATAAGTGAGTAGCGTGTGTTAGCATCATTTGTAATTATAAAGTGAAAAATTGGTTGGGTAATAATAACAACACACCCAACTGTCAATCAAGTTCGCCAAATGACGGTTAGAAAACAATGCGTCATTTTTGTAACGACTGGCGGAGCCAATCAAAAAATAGCTTATTAAACGAATTCATCACCTAAGCCCCATGAAGCAAGGGGGTATATAATCCAAAACCAAGCGAAATCGTTACACTTTATTGTCATCATCGAGAGCGAGAAGGTGTCGCTCGTCACCGTAAAATACGTTAATAACTTAGAGTATAATGTAAACAGTGAATCCATTTAACCGTTTTGTCAAGACAAATAACTACACAACAATTTATCAACAGGAAGTGCATCGATGTGAAGTAATATTTTTATTTTGTGCGCGATAATTAGAACGAGAGAAAGATTATTAACCAGTATTTAACTTAGTCCGAATTTAGTTAGAAGAGGACGATTATTCTCTGTTCTTAGTTCGTGTGCAGTGTAATGAACCAGGGTCACTATAATCCGACCGCTGGAGTGTTTGAAATAAATTTTAATCTATAAGATTAAAATAAAAAAGGTAACATTGTGACAATTCATTTTATTAATCTGTGTGCACTTGTATTTCTTCAACACAAAAATGTACTGATGCAAAAACATCAAAACTTTCTATCTGTTACACTGTGATCAAATTTATTTAGCGGATTTGTTAATCCCACGTAAGATTTGTATTAGTCTTTAGTGATAAAAAATATTTGTTAATAATTAAGTCAGCGTGACCAACGCATAACCTAGAAATAGGTACGAATTTTAAAAGAGAGGCCGAATTAGTAAATATTGTTATTAACGTCTGTATAGGCATAAAGTAGTTCTTTCTTGTATTTAAAAGAGCTTACGCCCGAGATATAAAATAATATTTAATTAAAAGTTAATCTGGTAATAACCAGAAGAGTTGTTTGTTCTATCTGAGCTAGTTCGTAGGGTAAAAGAACGAAGTAATTGCAATTTTATATTAATGTATCCTTTATACTTGTAATTGTTTGAATTTATTCTCAAGGGTAAGAATAAAACCCGTTTGTTATCAGCATAAACCTTGACTCTATTTATTTCAAAGAGTGAATTAATAATTAATTTTGAAATACAAAAATAACTCTGAATAGAGGCCGTATGTTGTTAGATTTGAATTGCCGTAAGTGCAATAAGCATCAACACCAGTTTTTAAAGAAAATTATCAAAGATTAAATCCCATTAATTGGTTTTTCATGGGATTTTCCCGAAATAAACCCGTGTGGCGCCCTTATTAAGCAAGGAGTGATCTAACCTTGTCAGTAAAGCAAGCTGGTATTAAATCCATCTTGGCAGCTTATTAATTATTATAAGTGAACTTCAGAACTTCTAGGATCACGATCAGGTACGTGAAAGTATATTAAATTTTTGTTGTCCAGACGAGACTTAACATTACGTACTTTGACGACTGTTAACCTAGAAGAGGAGTTTCGCTGCCAGATCGACGCTCCGGCTACCTTCATCAGTCGACCAGCGATTAACGCTTTATTCACTAAATTGATCAACCATTACTATTCAAACAGTATTTATTTATTACTGCAATTATTTTTTAAAAGAGTTCTTTTAAAATAATTATAACTTTTATTCATCATAATCGAATTCTAATCGATTTATAACTTAATTTTAAATTAAAAATACACACATAATAACTTTTTTAACCGCCATAATTTAGTTTTATTACAATATATTGCTTGATATATATCAGCAATGTTTAGAGCTGACAACGCTGAAAAGTTAGCATTGAAGCTGTCTACCAATTTTCTAATGGACGCATAGAATTTTCTGATCGCATAGAAGTGGCTGGTAATTGAAGCAGATTGGTACAATGGACCTGGGCGGCCAAATGAGGGTTGTGATAACGGATTTTAAGAGTTGACAGTGCAAGCTGATAACTATCGTCAACTATGGGAAGCGCGGCAACCTTCTCATAAGCCTCACCCTTAAGATGAGTCAATAAATATAACAATTTCTGCTTTGGGGTGAGGGCAGGACTTTCGTCCACTAATGTGGTAAACTTCGACCAAAACTCGGACCAACATTTGGACTGGCCATCAAAAAAAGGTAAAGAAAGCTTCAGCAACTCATGAACGAGAACACCTGAGTGCCTGCCACCTGCCGATGAAGACTGACCGGAACCAACCGGTATCTCTGGTTTAGTTAGTTTTGACGCTAAAACGCTTCCCCGGACATAAATATCTTTAATTTGCGCTACCACCGAAAAAATGTGGTCCTCGTCCAATCCCTGGGGCAATGACTCTGCCGATAGGTAAGGATCTACCTTACCTAGAAGATCCTGATATTCTTCGGACAACCTGGAGGCCAAGATACCGTCTTCATGTTGATCCACGACTCTCAATTGCGGCAACCCTTCCAACCTATTTATTAAGTGTTGCAACGCAAGTATTCCCACCAAAGTGGTCCGGTCAAAAGCTGCCAGCGACAATTTACCAGGCATTATGATTTAAAGAATTTCGCGCACTCGACAACCACCCTGGACGAGAGAATTAGAAATTAAACAATATAGTCACTACCCAGACCTAGCCTAACAGTAATCTAGATAAATCGGCCTCTGAAATAAACTAATTTTCATGAACAATACCGAACATAGTAAATACAAAAGTAAATTAGTGCAAGGCAAACTACAATTTACACAAACCAAAATGCTAACAGTACAAAACACAATAAATCACATACTCAAAAAATGCAAAAGATTAATTTGCACAGTGCAAAAGCACGAAAAAAACAACAGGTTGCACAATATTAAAGCACATACGGTGCAAAATAATGGTACACAAAATTGTACACAAAGAACATGTGTAATACCAAATAGAATAAATGCACCAAAATACACTAATACACAACAAGGTACAATATACAAAAATTCCACAGTTAACGATACAAACACAATAACTTAGACACATTAAATGCAAAAATTTATCATGGTCAACGCGGTGTGTATGGACAGGATATCGCGCATATGCCAAATATAAACCGCACCAAAAAGATAATAGTCAATTCCAAAAAAAATTAAATATAAATGCAGGCTATACCGAAAAAACCGGGTAACCTAAAAACCAACCGTCCCCCACATGCCTTACACATTCGCAAGCACGTAACACGTCGACTTCACGTGTAAAGCAGACCATAACAGGACGGGTACAAACTTCTCATGAATTGACAGAGTAATCAAACTATTACCAAAAAAATCAAGGTGCAAAAATTTGACACAATATTCGCTCACCTGGCCCATGCACACGCGACGAAACTGCCCAACATAACCAACCAACAGCATTAGACGCAAAATAATGGTCCACATGCCTATCGTACCAACGTGTATCCGTGCCACAACATGCAGATATAAAACATTGTTATAATTTTGAAACTAACAGCATGCAAAAATCCACGAGCAGGCACAAAAAACGAAACAGCATGTGTAAACGTTTTACCTTATAGCTTTAACCGGTTTTTGCTTTTAAAAAGCTTCTTCAGAGGCTGCTGTTGGGCACACTGTCCATCTTGTTGTTGGCGACTGTATCGACTTTTGAAAGATTGATGTTGTGTGTGGGCGGTGTGATATGTTCGAATAATGCGTGTGATTTGAATTGTGTCTGTTCATTTAGGATGTCGTTTTTATGTGTTTGCATATTTCCAATTGTTCTAGAGTGTCTAGTTTTCGGCCTTTGGTGTGTACGTGTAGAATGTCCATGTTAATGTTGATGTTTTGGTATGTGTGGTTTGCTTCAATGAGGTGGTTTGCAAAGGTGTATTCTGTAGTACCTTTGTGTGTTCAATGTATCTTTGTTTGAAGCTACGTCCTGTCTGGCCTATGTAGAATTTGTTGCAATCTGAGCAATTTAGTTTGTAAACACCAGGTAGATTGAATTTGTTTTGTGCTTTGTGTGTGTGTGTTTTGATAGTCTGTGTTCTGTTTTGTTAGTAGTTTTGTATGCGATCTTTACCCTGCTTTTTTGAATTTGTGGGCTATTTTTTCAGTTTGGTTGCTGATGTATGTTAGTGTTATGAATTTGTTGTTTTCTGTCTTTGTCTGTGTTTGTTTTGTGTAGGAGTTTATTGACTATTGTTGTATCCGTTGCATTCTGCTAGATATTTTATCATGTTTAGTTTGTTTTTGTAGTCTTTTTCATCTAGTGGGATGTTATTAAGTCTATGTATCATAGTTAGTTCTGAAGGCAGCTAGTTTGTGTTGTATTGGGTGATTGGAGGTTTTCAGTTGTCGGTGATTGGAGGTATTTGTGTATTAGTGTGTCAGTTGTAGTCGGTTTTCTGTATATATTGAATTTGTGCCCGTGTTACAATTTGGGATGGAGAGGTCCAAGAAGTTTATGCTATAACGTCAAAATTGAATGAGACTCAATTTTTACAAGAAATTATTTTTATTAAACAGATATCAACACAAATATGTAAAGAATAACTGTAGAGAATACCATTAGAAGATATGAGAACGGTGTTTTTTCAAAAGAACGCACCCTTGTCTTGGTGACAACTAGACGGCTAAAAGTACGAAAAAGTCACGTACGGGACAGAGAGCCATAAAATTGTATGATATTTAAAAAACAGCAAAAAACAGGTGAAAGCTGAGTGGTTACAACAATAGATACCGTTATTTTAAACAGAGAGCGTTAGACAGAGAAGCGTAAGGATAGCATCACTTCCCACCATAGCTCAAAAGATGTGCACGCGCTGTTAGTTAACGAATTAGAGAAATCATTATATTTTTAGTGGGTAAATTCTATAGTTGGGTTGGATAAAATCAAACATCGCGGTAATCTAATCCAATGGGAATGTGTTTTGTAAATATTAAGTGAGGGTAGAATTAGTTAGGGTATAAAAAAAACGTAGTTTGGAAATTTGTGGAGAGTCAATGAAGGTATTACAACTAAAAGACTCGTAATTTGCGTATTAGTAAAATCATAACAGTAATTTAGGTAATAGGAAATATTATAACTATAATACTCGTAATCGGCGTGTAATAATTGTTAATTCAGTGAAGATATTGTAACAGTTATACCAGTATTCATTATTTTAATAAAACTAAATAATCATAAGTTTGGAAGAAATTGTCGGAGAAGTTATAAGCATAAAGTGTAATCGATAATTTAATCAACGGGAACAGTTAATGTTCAATCCAAAGTGATTAATCTTTGTAGAAGCTACTGTAATTCGGCTGAGACAGTATCAAAGTTCATGTCGGGAGTAAACGTGAATCGGAGAATTACCACAGTGTGAGTCGAAAAATTAGTAAATCGTCTGACGGTATCGGCCTGAACGATCCATATTGCTAGCACTTAGCTTAATTTAATATACATGCAAAGCTGTTAAATATAGTGCCTAATATAACATATTCTTGCTTTAAATAATGCATTAGCTGTGAATTGTGTATGGTGAAAGTGATGCCTATGTATACCTAAAGTGTTATAATCAACGAGTGCCACCAGCAAGGATCTACTGTCGCAACCGAGGACATCAGAACTCCAGGACAGCACACTTCGAGCGGATAACCTTCAGCGCAGACTGGAATTCGACAATCAAGTAACCCATAATTGAACATTCAAATTTATATTATATTTCATGTCAAATCTATCATATTCATATTGGCAATTCAATCCGTCTAAAAGAATTCACTATCAAAAGAGACAATTGCTAAGAAAGCTGAATTTTCAATATTGTAATCGTATAAGATCTTGTGTACTTGTAATAAGCAAATGCAAAGAAATTATTAAATTTATAATTTATGCTATTTAAAATTGTGTTACTAAGTTATTTCATGCCCTGAAGTAATTCCTAAGAGTCGCTACAAAAGCAAGAGTTGAAAGTATAGCATTTAATACACAACAGATTTTAGCATATTAATTAATACTCCTCTCTTGTGTAAAGTTGTATTTGGCGTCCAATGCAGGGCTTAATCTATAAGCTTAGCAGACTGAATTGAATTGCAAATAGAATATAAAAAAAAAGTAGAATAAGAAATATAGACTATAAGAGAAAATTGTATGATTAGACGAAGCAAAAGTAGGCGAACGAAACACATACATAACAACACAAACAAGTTAAACAACAAAATGAACACAGAAACAGCAACAACTCACAATAGTGAAGGGGAATTTGATATCAACAACCAATTAGGAGACCCTAATACTATTGCCCAACTTACAATGGAGGATCAAGATTCAGGGACGCAGGGACAAGACAATGAAGAAATAGAACCACAGCAAATAACACCAGAAACACAGCACGAGATCAGACCGAGACCAGCACAACAAACAACACCAGAAGCACCCAAAGAAATTGACATATATACGATATTACAACAAATCTCAAAACAATTGCAAGAACAAACGTCAGAACAGTCGCAACAGTCAAAACAAATGCAAAGACAAATATCACAAATGTCACAACAAATTATACAACAAAATCAAATACTTAGAGACGAACTAGCCACACAACTTAACAAATTCAAGAGAGAAAATTACGAAATCATTCAACAATTTAGAGTAGAAACTAATACAGTGATTAATGAAGAAATTAATAGTAGTCTATTAATGTTGAAATTAATAATAAGTTTAGCGATATTGAGAAACAAATTAAAGAAAATGATGATAAACACAGCAATGACATTAAATTCTTGGATTTCATTGTCCATGACGTGTCCGTTACTTAACTAAATACCACTATTATATTAACGACTCGGAACACAAAGTTTTTTATAAGTAAAAACATAAAGTTTTACCTTACAGCCTGAACCGGTTTTTGCCTTTAAAAGGCTTCTTCAGAGGCTGGTAGCGCTGTCCATCCTGTTGTGGGCGACGGAATCGAATTTCAAAAGATCGATGCTGTGTGTGTGGGGTGAGATATGTTCGAATAATGCGTGCGATTTGAATTGTGTCTTCGTTTTTATTTGTTTTCGTGTGTTTGTATATTTCCAATTGTTCTAGAGTGTCTAGTTTTCGGCCTTTTGTGTGTACGTGTAGAATGTTCATGTTATTGTATGTGTGGTTTGGTTCGATGAGGTGGTTTGCAAAGGTGGATTCTGTAGTGGAGTGGAGTGCCTTTGTGTGTTCAATGTATCTCTGTTTGAAGCTACGTCCTGTCTGGCCTATGTAGAATTTGTTGCAATTTAGTTTGTAAACATCGGGTAGATAGAATTTGTTTTGTTAGTAGTTTTGTAAGCGATTCTGTATCCCGCTTTTTTGAATTTGTGGGCTATTTTTACTTCCATATTCCTTAAGGAAATGGAAGTATGGTGATGGCAAAAAAAATCGTGTTCGAGATTATTGCAGATTCTGATTGTACTACACTCAAAACATGAAAAAAAGTCGTTTTTCGAAAAGTGTCTGTGTGTGTGTCTGTCTGTCTATAGATTTTTTTCTATGGCAAACGATAACAGCCACAAATTCAAACAGAATCAAATAATTTTTTGCATACAGCCCTGATTTATAGAGTACTCACGACCTATTGTTTTTGGTGAAGATCGGTTGAGGGAAAGGAGTAGTTTACCTGCAACGGTTTTTTTTATCAACGGTAATTTTTCTTTTTGGCAAACGATAACAGCCGCAAATTCAAACAGAATCAAATAATGTTTCGCATACAGCCCTAAATTATGGAGTTCTCAAGACCTATTGTTTTTGGTGAAGATCGGTTAAGGGAAAGGGGTAGTTTACTGCAGCGTTTTTTTATCAAGGGTATTTTCTATGGCAAACGATAACAGCCGCAAATTCAAACAGAATCAAATAATTTTTTGCATACAGCCGTGATTTGTAGAGTATCAAGACCTATTGTTTTTGGTAAAGATCGGTTAAGGGGAAGGGGTAGTTTACCTACAACGTTTTTTATCAAGGGTAATTTTCTATGACGAATGATAACTGCCGCATATTCAAACAGAATCAAATAATTTTTTGCATACGTCACTGAATTGTAGAGGACTCAAGGCCTTTTGATTTTGGTGAAGATCGGTTAAGGGGAAGGGGTAGTTTACCTGCAACCTTTTACGTTTTAACAAGAGTAAAGTACTTGAAAATTCATTTAAACGTTTTCAAACAATGGTAATTGTTAAAAATAAAATAATTTTGTTGCCAGGCAATAAAATTATAATTTTTTCATTTTAATGTAAATCATGTATAAAAGAAAATATATCGTGCATGGCAGGCAAGCATATCTCAGTTATGTACTGTTTACGTTTACATTTTATTATTATGACTACCGCAATAAAAAGGCAGGGAACACACACACACACAATTCGCGTTATTTCTGGCCTCATTCATGTTTATTTTCTTACATTTGCACGGTTTTTAAATGGAAAGTGCCGAAACCCATACCAACATAACGCATGCAAGCCGAAAAAGTGTCCAGCGTAGATAGCGATTTGCTTCCTGTGGATCGCTGGGCAGTGTAACTGCACGTGTTTACAGAGGAACGATTCATAGACAGACTTTTCGTCTTTAGGGAAAGAACCCTCTGCAAGATGCTGAGGGTCCATGAGTGACTTCGGAGCGCTCCTTCTTTTCCGCGTGTTTGTTCTGTGAAACGTACACTGTAGATTCGCAGCTTTATTCTAAGCAACGCTCAATAGGAAATGTTGAAAATTTTTGTCCACGGTGACCCTCATACACACTAAACCTGCTCTGATGTTTTAATTACGCACATCATAATATTAAAACTTTGGAAACTTGAGCACTACTTAATGGAGATCAATCATTAACTTATACAAGCCATTAATTTTATGCATATTTTTTATATATATGTGTACAACGTTATCGGCAACAAAGAAGTAGTTTTTGTTTAAATTCCTTCCCGGGATATTTGGCCGTAGTCCAATGTTTTCTACAAAACCAGACGTTTCGGCAATGCCATCGACTTCCATCATCAGTGAAAATCGAGTGCGATAACGTGAGGTGGTATATGTTAGTGACCACAGTACTGTGGTTAAGGCTGAAGCAGTAAGTAGAAAGAAGTAGTTTCTATGGTAATATTTCATTTCGAAAATGATTTTAAATATAAATCTTAGAATATGGAAGTCATGTATGGTTCTCCATACCGATATTTTCAGTTTGTTTGTTGATGTATGTTAGTGTTATGAATTTGTTGTTTTCTGTCTTTGTCTGTTTTGTGTAGGAGTTTACTGACTATTGATCTGTCACATCCGTTAGATTCTGCTAGATATTTTATCGTGTTTAGTTCGTCTTTGTAGTCTTTTTCATCTAAGGGGATGTTGTTAAGTCTATGTATCATGGTTCTGAAGGCAGCTAGTTTGTGTTGTAATGGGTGATTGGAGGAGTTGTGTATTAGTGTGTCAGTTGTAGTTGATTTTCTGTATATACTGAATTTGTGCCTGTGTTCTAGTTTTGTGATGGAGAGGTCTAAGAAGTTTATGGTATTGTTGTGTTCGTATTCAGCTGCCTTCAGAACCATGATACATAGACTTAACAACATTCCCTTAGATGAAAAAGACTACAAAGACGAACTAAACATGATAAAATATCTAGCAGAATCTAACGGATATTACAGAACAATAGTCAGTAAACTCCTACACAAAACAAACAACAGACAAAGACAGAAAACAACAATTTCATAACACTAACATACATCAACAAACAAACTGAAAAAATAGCCCACAAATTCAAAAAAGCAGGATGGATACAGAATCGCTTACAAAACTATTAACAAAACAGAACACACACACAAAGCAAATTCGATCTACCCGGTGTTTACAAGCTAAATTGCTCAAATTGCAACAAATTCTACATAGACCAGACAGGACGTAGCTTCAAACAGAGGCACATTGAACACACAAAGGCACTCCACTCCACTACAGAATCCACCTTTGCAAACCACCTCATTGAAGCAAACCACACATATAAAAACATCGACAATAACATGAACATTCTACACGTACACACAAAAGGCCGAAAACTAGACACTCTAGAACAATTGGAAATATACAAATACACGAAAACAAATAAAAACAACATCCTAAACGAACAGACACAATTCAAATCGCATGCATTATTCGAACATATCTCACCCCACACACACAGCATCGATCTTTCGAAATTCGACTCCGTCGCCCACAACAGGACGGACAGCGCTACCAGCCTCTGAAGAAGCCTTTTAAAGGCGAAAACCGGTTCAGGCTGTAAGGTAAAACTTTATGTTTTTACTTATTAAAAACTTTGTTCCGAGTCGTTAATATAATACTGGTATTTAATGACGTTAAAATAATAAACAAGAAGTTAATCGCGACTAATAAACGTTGTGATGAGAGTTTCGCTGCGCACAAATTAGAGGCAGATAAGTTACAAAAATTAGAGAACAAAATCGATAATAATTCGGGCGAGACTAACCTCAAATTACAACTTCAGAGCGACGTTCCAACAAAAATTGCATTGGCAACTACGTCACCTATCAACCTAAGCATTGCTAATGAACAAATAAAGGAAATAAAATTCAATGGGACAAGCAACTTTCCTATGGAGTTTATTAAGGAGTTGACCGAATTATACCAAGAATACTATCAAGATATCAATAACATCACCTGGGTGTCAAGACATCTTGAAGGAGAGGCCGCAATCTGGTGGAGGTTAGTTAGAGAGAGCATAAACACCTTTGTGGAATTTACTGAAGCTTTTGTTAATAAATATTGGAATGACGTTATACTGGAACGCGTGCGAGAACAGCTGGAATTCGGACAGTATCCCAAGAAGCAGGAATGAGTATGATTCAATATCTACAGAGAAAGTTGTTAGAGAACCGACAACCGATTCCTCCCATCTCAGATAGACACTTGATACGAAAAATAGCGAGGCATTATCCACACGAAATCGAGGTTGCCATTATTACCCGTGGTGTTAGTACAATCGTTGAGTTCGAATAAGTGCTATTAGAATTTTCTAGTTTGCGTAATGGCAATAGGTCAGTGAACCAGAGAGAACTCGATCACCGGCCAGAACATAAACAGTGGAAGCGCGCAGATGAGAGAGAGAAAGTTACTGGTCACGAGTCAAACAGAGACAGAGAAAACGAGGGACGACAACAATACGCCCGCCAACCAAAATGGAAAAACCAGTTTAAAGCTGAAACAAACATGGTTCCATCGACAAGTGGCGCAGGTAACAAAACGGTCTCGACAATGCCAAAAAACTAGGCAAACCCTGTAAATATATGTTAGATGTAAGTGATAATATTAAATATGTGAACATTACTATAAGGGATGACTTAATATTAGATGATAATATAGGTGTAAAATTAAGGAACAACAAATGCCCAGAGATCCAAATCATGTTGAACGGCGTGCTGATCAATGCATTGGTGGACACAGGCAGCCAAATAAATGCTGTCTCGGAGCGCTGGTTCAACAATAATAAAAAGGATTTAGGGAAAGTAGAAATTTTAAAACTGTCCAATACTGTGATCAAAGGAGCTACGGGCAGAAAATCGAAGAGAATTACACAGCAGGTATTGCTTTGAAAGCGTTTTTATAGTTGTACCTGACCTGGTAAGGGAGTGTATTTTGGGTGTGGACCTGTTAGCGGATAGTGGGCGTGTGATTGACCTCAGTAATAAACAATTAAAAATTATAGGATATCATACCCATGACGAGGCGACCATAGTAGAAATACTACAGGTAGAACTAGCATCAGAAGAAGAAATCATCGAAGAAGTAATCAACAAAAAAATCCAGGACATTACAGAAATAACCGATTTCGAAAAAGAAGAACTGCGGAAAATATTGATAAATAACAAAACTGTATTTCGTGATACGCCAGGGTGAATTACATCATATTGCCACAAATTTGAAGTAACGGACAGAATGCCATATTGTCAAAAGGGTTGGCCAGTACCGATGAAATATCAAAATGCGGTGAGAGCGGAAATTAAGAAGATGGAGGAGCACGGAGTTATTGAAAGAGCACAAAGTCCATACATCAACCCGATGGTGACTGTAATAAAAAAGGATCAGACGGTAAGATTATGTTTGGACGCTCGAAAACTAAACTCAGTAACTATACCGGATTATGAAGGTGCAATCCCGATTAATGAGGTGTTAACCAAGTGTGGGAATGTCAAGGTTATGTCCACGATTGATCTACGGAGCTCCTTTTGGCAGATTCCTTTACACCCGGATTGTAGGGATTACACTGGATTCCTGTATGAGGGCAAGTGTTACCCGGTATACTGTGACTCCATTTGGCTTAAAAACAAGTTTAGCCAGCCTGATCCGCGGACTGGATCGAGTACTGTCTGAAGAGGTGAAAAGTTTTACTATCTTGTATGTGGACGACTGCTTATGTATTTCAACCAGTGTGGAAGAACATTTACGACATCTGAAGTTATTATTTCGGGATTTGAAGCAGGCTAGTCTCACTGTAAATTTTAAGAAATCGCAATTATTTCATAAGGAGATCAATTATCTGGGTTACTGTCTAACGACGCAAGGAATAACAGCTGCTCCAGCTAAAGTGAAAGCTATCCAAGAGTTCCAGAGACCAAAGAACCAAAAAACAACTTGAGGGATTTTTAGGATTAACAAACTTTTACAACAGATTTACGAACAAGTACGCTGAAGCCACCCAACCACTGCTGAACTTATTAAAGAAAAATTCTACCTTCAAATGGACTAAGGAGATGGACCAACATTTTCAAAGGGTTAAGGAGCTATTTATTGAAACAGTAATTCTTAAACACCCAGACACAAACAAACGTTTTTACCTGCAGACTGACACAAGTAAATATGCTCTAGGAGGACAACTTTACCAATTGGACGACATAATGAAATCGGCGTGATCACATTCACCAGTCGTGTGTTACGAGGCGTGGAACTGAATTATTTCACTACAGAGTTAGAGTTGTTAAGCGTTGTGCACTGTCTACAGAAGTTTCGTACATATGTGTTTGGAAAACCATTAACCATAATTACAGACAATAAGGCCTTAATTTTTATCAAAAAATGCCATTTGAATAATTCACGTATCACTAGATGGATTCTTGAGATACAGGAGTATGATTTTGATATAATCCATTGTAAAGGACGAGACAACGCCGTAGCTGATGTCCTTAGTAGATATCCCGAGGACATGAACGATGAGAGATTGATAGACTACACTGAAGAATTAGAAATAAATCATCTCACCATTCGTATTAGCAAGGAGGCTAAAGATAAATTGAAGAATATAAAAAGTCACCAGTTAGCAGATCAAAAGTTAAAACAAATCATAGAAACTGTTCAAGCAAATCAGAACCACAAACTTAACGACAAATACACTTGGCACAACAATAAACTCTACAGAAAGGAAAAAGGGGCGTGGAAGCTTATGTTGACAGAGGACCTGAGCCGAACTCTGATTTATGAGCTACACAATGCCAATAGCCACGTGGGAAACCGACGGACATACCAACTATTCAAGGAATACTTCATGGGGAATTCCGTCAACAAAATTACACAACACATTATTAAAACCTGTCAGACATGTCAAAAGAATAAGGATTATTATAAAAGGATGATGGGAGAGACACAACTCGTCATACCAAAATCAAAAGGGGAATTAATTTGTATTGACTACTACGGTCCCTTACCAACGTCAACAAGTGGGGTTAAATATATACTGTATTAATTATGGTAGATAACGTTACTAAATTTGTAAAACTATTGTTATATAAAATTATTAGATCTGTGCGTGTATTAAGTCACACGTTGAATGCGTCAATTTGTTATTATTCTTCTTGTAATATGGTTTAACAGCCACACTATTGTAGGTGTCAATTTGTAATAAAGCTGTCGCTGATGATGATGATGATCGCGAATGCGCTAATAAACCGTCCTGAATCTTGTTGCTGTCTGTTAGTCCTTACCTGTCCGTACTCACTGGTTTTTTCTTCCCGATAGGCGCCAAATTGTTTTCCAGAAAAACAATTAAAAGTTTCAATATCAGTTTGTTTATGCTACTGTGATGAATATTCGAATTACTCGCAGACTGGCGGGAACTCGAATTTTGCTTGTCTGGGGGGACGTGTTGCCAACATAAAATTTGGTCAAATAATTCTATTCACTGCTACAGAACACAACATACATAATACATTTGAAATAATTACAGGACAGCTAGTAAAGATTCATACTTACTTATTGGGCTTGATAACTCATTAATTTTCAATAATTATTGTACAATTGAGATCATTATAACTTTTAGCCTCGGCAATAAATTAATTTTTTACTTAGCAGAGAGCAGGGTGGCAGCACAAAGTTAGTTTGACGACATGATGGGCGCCGTATCTTCTTATTTATACAAATTAAATTGCCAATGAATTCTTTTGAGTACGAAAAAAGTTTAGAACAAGATGTTTAAATAAAGTACACCACCTTACAATTGTGGTACTTAGATATGAAAGTAACCTTCAATAACTCTGTTACTAATTACTTACTGTTACACTGTATTACTAATCTTCTTTATATAAGTAGATAATGAACAGAAGTCACTTAGGAAGAATAAGGGAAATTAACATGTGAACGGTAGTTAACAAATTGTACATTTTCATATAATGGTAACTTTATTCAATTTTGCATAATTTACAACTTGTGAAAAATAAATTAACATTTTAATTACATAGTGTGCTCTTGCATGTAATGTGTGCAACAACATTTAAATTGTACAGTATATACTATCACCTCAATTGCCACTATTGGTTTGTGAAACTAACATTCTTCACTTTTTTCATATAATAATTCTGCTGTTCAAACTTGTACTTACAAATTACAAATATCACATTTTACTGGTTCAAGTACTCATGGATTATAAAAATAATACTGTACATAAAATTCACATGACTACTATAATCCAGGACAAAATATGTTTAAAATAGCTTAAAATTATAAGACAAACATACACTTTATTATAATAAAATACAAAATATCTTATTTAAAAAACATTATATATCCATTATATACAATAACAATAGCACTTTTTACTTTACAAAAATTATATACACAAGTCACAAATAGTGAATATAAAAATAATCAGTACATAATATGAGGTCAGTATTACAGTATGAGTTTGTGTGATGACGACTACAGCCACTTCCTTCTCATTCACAGTAACAGTTATGATGAGTCTGACACAGTAATTCTGTAACAAATGTATACCTGATATACAAAAAAAATATTTCCAACAAATAGGGCCTTAGCACATAAGTACAACAGTACTTACAGTACAGTGTTTTGTATGGTATACATTATAAAAAAAGTCAATATGCCTTACTATATAGAGAAGAATTTTAACATTGTTTACACACTATTAATTATACAAATGTTCATTATAAAGCACACACATTCTTATTACTACACACATTTGTTATTATAAATCATAATTTTTTACACTTATGTTTTATAAAGATGTTCTTATATGATTGCAATGACTACACAGATCACAATGATACAATTTCTATGATTAATTATATGCTTGAAGTGCACACTGGTGATGCTGTTGATTCAGGTAACAAAAAACCTAATTCTTTGCCACACACACACACACACACACACACACACACACACACACACACACACACACACGCACGCACGCACGCACGCACGCACGCACGCACGCACGCACGCACGCACGCACGCACGCACGCACGCACGCACGCACGACAAAGAAACAAGGGTCCAAAAATGGTGTGTTGTAGTACCATTTGATACTACGAATGTCTTCTAATATATACAGATGGGTCCTGTACAATAAGGCAATTTTTACAAGTATCAGTTTTGGCCTTTTACTGTGAAACATCATACACAAAGTATTTTTAAGTTTGCCAGGAGCAAAGCTAGTTGCATTTGTGGACAATGTGCTGCAGTGGTCACTGTTGCCAAGCACCTGGTGCAAATTACTAACACACGTTCAGTGAGTCAACTGAAATTATTCAGTGAATGTTGAAAGCTGAAGGGGACAACATAACATGGTAGTACTCATTGTGGAAAGAAAAGAGAAATAAAACCATTTCTCTCACAGCTGATACACACAACACCATATCACAACCATATATCTATTATCTAGGAATAATGATAGAGAACCATTGGGGGACCGTATTGAATGTGGTACCAGAAAGACTACAGCAGTTTATACAACACTCTTACGGATAATGACTAATGTGGCTCGGGGTTTGAATCAGAAAAGGCAACTGCTAGTGGCCTGTTGTGTCTTCTATATTGTTTTATGAACCAACAACCTGGGCAGATATCCTGAAGGTGCAGTCTTTTGGGATGGAATTCGACTCTGTATATAAATAGAGTACTCTAAGAACTGTCTCAGAATGTGAAAGTAACACATTCTGAACTGTCTCTAAAGTTGTCTTTGTTATAGCAGGAATGTTGCCTATGGCCACCATGGTAGTTTACTTCCTTGGAAAGATTCAGATGCAGTAAATGTATTTTTTGCAGCTGTGTTAAAAGAACTTAGATGTACTGAAAGGTAAAGGGACAGAAATTCTAAACCTATTTATGGTGGGGGGGGGGGGGGGAGGTAGCTTTGTAGTTGGTGGAAGACCAATACTGGGGGAAATAAGAAAATATGTAATGTAGTTCACTGTGTGCATAAAACATTTTTCACCCAATTCTAATAGATATACCATACTGTCCCGAATACAAGCTGCATTTTTTCTCCTAAAAACATGGTTTTCTAGGCCTGTGGCTTGCATTTGTGTACTAACAAAATTCGAAGTTATAACTAGCTTCTTGCGGGACAAACGCTTTTGGTATCTATGAATTGTTTACTGCCTAAGCAACAGCAATTTGCCTGGCTGTTGTTAACTCTGGCATTGTGATTTATGACTGCAGTAATTTGTTTTAACAGTAAACTGAACCAAGAACAGAAGAGAAATTACCTTCCATGAGCATGCATGAGTATGTGTGACTTTCTGTCAGAGATAAAACAACGAATGAGTCGAGGAACGTGTGAGTCACAGGTTTCTAATAAACTGCCAATGTGGTTTTCTGTTATAATAGTGACTTTGTTTATTTGTACTTTGTTTATACTTTCGGAAATTCGGCATTTTTGTAGTGTGTTTGTGATACGAGTGATATTATGGAGACTAAATGCACGCAGTCAAAAAAAAAAATAAACATAATATGTATGACATCAATTATAAATTAATTGTGATGCAAGATGCAGAAAAAACTTGTAATCGTGAAGCCACAACAAAGTTTGACATCGATGATTCCTTCATTTGACGCTGGAGAAAACAGGAGGAGTGGCTTTTAAATGCAAATACCGGTACTGCGCAATGAGCATTCAAAGGACCTCAAGTTGGATGTTTTGTTGCATGATGGTCTAATGTCTGTGAAACTGTAAGGCTTTTAAGAAAGCAAGGACTCCCTGTCACCAGACATGTTTTAAAATTAAAAGCTCTAGAGATCGCAGAAGAATTGAATGTTTCTGGTTTCAAAACCAGCTTCGGGTGGATCAGACAAATGATGTGGTGAAATGAATTGTGCTTAGACAACTACTGAGTGATTCCAAAGAAAAACTCATTCAATATCAGAGGTTTGTCATTAATTTATGCAAGAAGCATCATTATTCAACAGAACACATGGTAAATGCTGACAAAATGCCCTTATTTTTTGACATGACCTCTAACTTTATGGTGGACCAAAATGAAACCAAATCTGTAATAGTAGACAAATTACGTGCCACTATAATGCTTCCTGCATTAGCCAATAAGCATAAACTTCCACTTTACATCATTTTAAAACGAAAAACCATACCAAAAAAAGTTACAAAAAGGTGTAATTTTTTGCTGCCACATTAAAGGGTGGATGACAAATGACCTTATGGTAGATTGGTTAAAATATGTATGGAATAAACGGCCAGGTATATTATTAAAAAGATGTGGTTTGTTTGTTAGTGCTAGATTCATTTGACGGTCACACTACAAATGAAATAAAACACTTCTGTATGGAAAAAACGAACTCTGATATCACCGTTACTCCTGGAGTCAGTTGCAAGTGATGGATGTTATAAATAAACCTTTTAAAGTTAACCTACGGCACTTACTGATAACTGGTTGGTGGCAGGAAATCACTCTTTGACTCCTACAAGAAAAATAAAAAACTATCTGTAACAGAACTCTGCAAATGGATCAAGAGTGCATGGGAAAGTGTCCCATCAGAATTCATAATTTGTGGTTTCAAAAGATGATGCATATCGAACTGCATGGATTGAGTGGAAGGGGATGTCATTTATGAAGAGGACCAAGTGACTGTCTCGGGGCCTAGTAACAGCAATTAAAGTGGGAGAACGTTTTAAAGTGCACAAAATATAATCTTCTGTACGCTATTATAAAATAAGCTACCAATACAAAGTATAATTTTTAAAAACACTAAGAAAATAATAATAATTATAGTAACATCATATATTTTAACTGCTATTTTATCTTCATCATAATAAAGTTTAGTCATTTTTATTCAACACTGACTTAACACTTTTTGTCAAATTTTTAACTTTTTAACTTATGGTGATTTTGGGGTGCCACTTGTATTTGAAACAATATGGTTCTTTAACAATGAATTTTCTTAATGTCAAGATTAATTTGATAAACTTAATATCAATTAATTAATTAATTATGTACCCACAATTAATGAGTTTTCAAATTCTTTGTGCTTGGCAATATATGTATACAGGAAGTGGAGAGTGAGAGAGAGATGGAGGAGGAATGAAGTTAGGGAGGCAGGCAATCTGCTGAGGTAAGTGGACATCAATCTGTAACAATTGCAATATGTACACATCAACACATACAATACCATGGTATAAGCTGTACCGTGGCAACACGCCATGCACCTAATGCTTGAGGGAAGATAATGCTGACTATGATGACATTTTGTTAAGATATTTACAGACGAATGAATTAAAAGAGTGAAAGCACTGTGCACAAAAATATGAGCCACATTAAAACAGATCATAAACATCTGACTAATACATTGGACATGACACTAACAGGTCAAGAAAAGTAACTGTACAAAAAGTGTATCGACACACACACACACACACACACACACACACACACACACACACACACACACACACACACACACACACACACACACACACACACACACACACACACACACACACACACACACACACACACAGAGTAATAAAATATAAATCTTACAATGTATCATTCTTTGGAGGTGGAAGTGGAGCATTTTCTTCAAATATCATTACCATCCTGTCATAATCCATTAAGCTGCGTTTCTTTTTGGCTGGAACATAAATTTTACTCAATTTTAACAAGTAATTACAAAACTTGCAGACCTATGTATTAACTATATAATAAATGGAATTTTAAACAGTTGTGTGTAAGTTATACAAGCTGTATTCAATGAAAGAGACAGTACTGAAAAATACTGGCATTCAACTGTTTTGAACAGTTTTATAAACAAATATTTTACATGCAAAACAAGTAAAAACTAAGTTGAAGATGGCTGTATAAAGACAAAATATGGTATAAGTGGCACATTACGTACAGAAAGTATTCTTTAAAATAAACAATAAGGAATTTTACAACTGTACTTTCAAGGTCTGCTCCACTACTGTTAGTTGTGGTTATATGATCCAATGAGTTACAATCTGAGCCATTGAGCCTGTGTATAACTTAAATTCAGGTACAATATGCAGATACAGACTCAAAGAGGGTTATAATTTAATACATATTACTATTAACTCATGTGTACAAAGACATACATATACTAATGCCAATAAAGTCAAGTAATCAGGCAATAGATTATTAATATTTTGACGTATTAAAGACAATTCTTCGATGGCGTCACAGTTCGAAGTCAAACCTTAGTCTCCATAATCATCAGCCTCCATTTTTCCTTGTCACTGGCAATCGATGTCCATCGTTTTATTTTAACTAAATTATCAGCATCCCTCGCCACTGCGTCAATCCAGCATGTCTTGGGTCTTCCAAAAGGCCTTCTACCTTCGATCTGACCTAAACAGTACCTTCCTAGGTATTCGGTTGTCTTCCATCCTAATGATGTGTCCTGCCATTGCAATCTATGCAGTTGGATGGTGGTGGCCAGATCATTGTCTTTATACAGCTTGTATAGCTCCTCATTGTGATGCATTCTCCATATCCCTTTACTTGGGTTGGTCCATATATTATCCTCAAAATTCTCCTTCAAAAGTATTGACTATGTTAGCAGCTTGTTTGTTCAGAGTTCAAGTCTCGCTGCCATATGTTATCACCGGTCTAATCATAACTTTATATAATGTGACCTTGGACTGATGTGATATTCCTTGTCTTGAATATAGATGTCAAAGAAACATATGTTCTATTTGCGGCATGTATCCTTTTCCTTATTTCATTTATTTCTTCATTGTTTTCTGCCATCCAAGATCCCAAATATTTAAACTGACCACTATTTCCATGTTTAGTGTTCAATTTCAAACTGTTCAGGTTTCCTGTTTTTTTTTTCCCGAGTGGTGATCATAACCTTTGTTTTATCTATATTAACCTGTAATCCCATCTCTTCTGGTTCACTTTTGAGTTCCTGAATGTCTCTTTTGCTCTTCCTTGGGATCTTGCCATAATACTGATATCATCTGCATACCCTACGATCTGGACCATTTTATGTTCTAATGTTGAATTCCTATCAACTGATAATTTCCTGATCACATATTCAAGTGCTAAGTTTAACAATGTTGGTGCCAGCCCATCACCTGCTTTAACCCTCTCGTGACATTAAAAGGATCTGTCATACCCATTTGCAATTTGACTTTGGCTGTTGTCTGTATCATTGTCAATCTTGTCAGTTGTACTAATTTAATAGGTATTTGAAAGACAGCATATTCCAAAAACCTATCTATGCTGTCATACACTTGCCTAAGATTTTGTTAGGTCCAGATTGTTTTTCCAACATCTTCTCCATCAGTATTTTGACTGTGAAGATTTCGTCTATAGTGGACTCTTCCACTCAAGAAGCCACCTTGGTATTTCCCACATATTCTTTCAACATATGGTTCCAGTCTTTTCTGCAGTATTCAGGTGAATATCTTGTAACCTGTACACAACATTGAGATACCTCTTCAATTTCTGCAGTCTAATTTATTCACTTTTTTATGAATAGTTACTATTAAGATAATGTTCCATCTTCAGGCAGTTAAAGACAATTAATATATATTACTAACTGTGACAATAACCATTCAAGTTTCAAATTATGGATATAGTAATGAAAAAAAGCAAACAATGAGAATGCATATGTTCTTTGTTGTATGCATGTATGTATGTGTGTGTGTGTGTGTGTGTGTTTGTTTTATAAGTAAAGTGTGTTTACTGACACTTGTGACAGAAGAATATACTTTTAATGTGTTAGGTAATGACTGTGTGTAGTTTACTTCATACCTGTCCCAGGCTGGTGTCTCATATTGCACATGATGGAACATGCAGGGGAATGACCTTTTCAATAAAACCTTGGTCTTTCTGACTTCAGTTGGAAGCACCTAGTTAGTTAACCATAGGTGAAACCATGTGTCTTAAAATACACAAAATTTTCTAATGGAGGAGTTTGCAATATGATTTCCTGACGAAATGCAGAGTAGGTCAAAAATCTTTACGCAATTGCAGTCTATCAATGCACTCTAAGTTATGGTAATAACACATCTGGAAGATTTAAACAACTATTCAGAATTTACAAGGATCCAAGCAAGATTGTAAATAAAATTAATGAGATTATTTGTAATTAGCATAAGCAATGGTGATTTTTTCTTTAGTACAATGAGGAGAAGAGGAATGTAGTACTCAATACTGAACATCTGAACTACTGTGACAGTTGTTTAAGATATCAGAGCAACAAATACAAAAAAAGTAAAAACTGGAGTT